>VDFB02320991.1:0-43416 GCA_007258455.2 Sequoia sempervirens | reverse complement strand
CATATCTTTTTGCAGATTCAAGTTCACAATTATACGTTATTCAAAGAAATCTTGGGCGATTTTCACAGAAGAAGACATCATAAAAACGTCTTTTACATCCTTTAAATCTCAGATTTCTCACAAAATACAAATTGCATGTTCCTGAAATTGGCGAATTTGGCAAGTCTCAGTATCTGGATCATTTCCATATAATTTCCTCGAGTTAAATTTGTGCGTTTGATTTTTCATGAATTTTTAGCTTCAGAACATTCGTTCTCGAATTGCTGATTTTCTCAAGTGAAAAATCTCTGTACGATCGAGTAGAAGTTGAATTTTCGCAAATCTGACGTTCTGGGTTGTCTTAGAATCCTTTTCTGGACAAAACCCATATCTCGGATTTTTTCGCTGAAAATAATTCTTCGAAAGGCTATTTTTGACTCTCGCAGGCTATTTTTAGATTTCAGAAATCTTGTCAGAATATAGCCAAGTTCACAGTCAACAGGCTAATTTTTCAGAATGCAATTCACTCAGCTCGAGTACAGGACCAAAACCGTCCTTACTCATGATTTTCTCAGGTTGGTTGAGACAGACCTTCACAAAGTATTGCCAGAAGCAGTGCTAGACCCAGTTAAAATCAGAAGTTCGATCATTCAGAATATTGAGCAGTCTGGTTTACTAGAGGCCGCTCCCATACCTATCTCCGCTCACCGTTGAGTTTGTGATGGCTTGCATTAAGCATAATCCTACTACTGCGGAGATAGCCGCCACGACTCCGACGTGGTCATTTGCGCCTCAAGCCTTTGACATCGAAAAGGAGCTTGGCATTCCTCAACATCCCAACAGCCTAGTTGTTTCTATGGAGCAAGCAGTACGCGTTTGATGTCGATGTGGATAAATGTCGAAGAAGATGACGAAAGATGGTTAAACAAGCAAAGAACAGATTGCCAAACAATGTGGGTCGTGGTGAGTACAAGGATGAGTACGCGATTCTAATCACACTCCTGAATCGTGTCTCAGGTCAAGCACACGCAAATGTTTTCCAGCCTTGGATGTATTACATTATTGGTCGCATCATTTCTGGGCAAGAGCATTATGACTGGGCATCCTTCATCAGCGACATTCTCCACAGACAGATTACCGGTTTCATGGTTGCTCACGAGTTTCACATGTGTTCATATCTCGTGTACTTGATCGCTTATCAGGGTCAATTCCGAGGACTTAACACTGTGGGCATTCTCACTGTTCAGAAGGTTTATCAGTATTATGATCAGCTTGAGTTCACCAAAGCTTAACGTCATTTCAAGCGTGTTCACGAAGCTTTCTTGATTTACACAGTGAGGAACTTGGACCGGGAATTGCACGTTCGTATCTCGGCAGTTGCTAGGGCAGCGATGGATGGATGGGCAGATTGGTTTATTCAGTTCCCAACATACACCTACATCCGAGTGTACGGCTTCACAGGGAATCCAGCTATGCTTCCACGTTATCCTTCGGATAAAACAGTCTTTCAGGAATTCCTTAGACAGATGCATGATGTTCATCGTCTTCTACGCCGCAGGCACAGACCATCACTCAACTTTCCTTTTCAGTTTGGAATGTATTGGTGCAAGTCGGCAATTGATAGTAAGATCGCAGGACAAGAGCTTGAGAGATATCATCTTAAGTATCTTGTCGAAGCACGTGCCTATGACCCGAAGTCATTATACGTACCGGAGGCATATATCAATGAGCCTCTATGAGGATTACCGGGCAAATTATGCGAGATGACTTCGAGGTTCGCAGACGCAGCTACTTCGGCCAGCTTTCCTCTCTCACGATTGCTTTTCTTGTCGAAGATGTGGAGGTTTATCAGATGATGAGGGAGACGTTCTTCCTCAGTTTTTCAGAGAGCAGGTCGATACACAACCGTTGCCAGCAGTTGATTGGTACGCCAAAGAATACGCAACGGTCAAGGAGAGGTCAAGTAGAGATATCCAGAACAATATACTTTACCTCGACAGCAAGAAGACAAGAAGAGTAAGTGTTCCTAGAGCAGAGCCGCCAGTGGTGGTGAATCCTTCGCTACCTTCCTCGTCAAAACCTAACAAGAAGAAGAGGAGTAACCCTCCTAAGAAAGTACAAGCGCCAAACAATTCAAAAGGCAAGGCGCTTGCCACTATTTCACACACAGAGCTTGACAGACAGCCGCTTATCACAGAGCCAGTTCAGAGATCAGCTCAGAGCCCGCCAGTACCTGAGGTTCAGCCTCAAGTTCCTATAACAGTTCCAGAGCAGTCACCTACCCCAATTCACATTGAATTGGACTTAGACTCTCCACCTCGCAGTGGGTCTTCTACACACTCACTCTCATCAGTACCTCCTGTCGCTAGTGTAGACCCTTCTAGTAGCATTAGTCGAGATCAATCTTGGATCGAAGCTCAGCTAGGAAGGAAGAGGAGGCAGCCATCTTATGTTCTCAATCATTCTGATTTCGATGACATTTATCAAGATGCGCCAGATAAGAGAGTCAAGAACATGGTTCACGTAGAGAGAAACACTGATATGGAGATTGTCATTGAGACCGCTGTACCTCCACAGGGGAAGAACTTGGCTGAATTGGAATCTCAGGATTTTGAAGTTATCACAGTCAACCTTGGTCGCAGCACACGCCAGACTCAGGTTGATCTTCTTCAAGTTGCTACAGATAGTGCCAGGGATACAATACTAAAGGACGGAGAAGATAAGGCAGCCCTCAAGGCTGAAATCAGACAGCTTCGACAGTACATTTCTAGCCTTGTACACAGACCAGAAGCCATTAACACACTCCACCGATGCTTGAGCCTCCAGTAGAGCAAAGTCAACTCAATCACTTAGTTGCATATGGCAAGCGTTTGGAGGAATGGGAGGAAGATTTCGTTGCTAGAGGCCGTGCTATGCTTACAGAGTTATATCAGTTGCGGTACAATGCACGAGAGCTCCGTATTCGTCTTCAGGATGAGGAACGAGATATGGCTATTAACAAACCCAAGGATGAAATTATGATTGCTCACCTGAGTTTGGCTTATGACACAGTCACAGATGCAGAAGACAGAGAGGCTATCTACTCTTGGAAAACACAATTGGTTTTCAGAGCAAAGATAGAGGACAGTTTGGCATCAGAGTTGGCTGAGAGTAGAGAGCACGTCACTAGTGCACTCCGGTTTGTGAGGACTCTAGTATCTCGCTTACCGTGCCGTTATCAGATCGAGGGTTGTGCCTACGTGGAGCTTACCGATGTTCAGTTAGAGCTTCAGGCACTCATTCATACCATTTTCAGTGGGGAGACAGTTGGCTGTAAGGTTACTCATTTTATAGTCATGTCAGATTATTCGATGAAGCAACGAGGATAGGAACTTCACTCTCGATCACAAATGGTGAGGACATGCTGCACGACATAGCATCCTTCAGAGTCTCATCGCCGGATGGTGATACAGTCAATAATCTCATTGAGGGGTTGATTGCTCGAGATCACACATAGTGAACTTCAGTTCCCACTTCTCAGGATAGACATTACACACACGAGTTGAACTGGGTGTTACCCTTTCCAGTTAACTCGAAGTTGTCATCACATGCATATCTATTCTGAGATTCGCCCTTCACACTTGGAGTTTTATTTAGGGTTTTACGTTAACTGATGTTAGTCTTCCAGCTAACTTGCTTTCAATAAGGACGTGCATGCTCGCACAATTGTCCATTTTTAGATTAGATGTTTCAGTTAAACTGAGGGTAGTTGCCATTGACTGTATAGTTTACTTAATTAGGGTTTGGCGATAGCTTGCATGCATTGCAGAACTCAGATGACACAAGGTGATTTTAGGGTTCCCTACACCTTGATGTATATAAATAAGAGCTTTTGCTCATTTGTAAATAACTTTTGCTTGAGAGAGAAATATATGTGCGCCTACCTTGCCCTCAATATTGCTCTTTTTGGTATTTGTTCATGTGTCTTCACTATTGCAATTGATTGTTATGCCACATAGGGTTTCGAAAGATTGTAATGCTGAATTCTTTCCATAGTTTAGATATATCTGTTTGAACATCTTTATCATTGAAATCAATTGTTATGCCACATAGGGTTCCAAGAGATTGAGGTGATAAGGCTGTTTTGTGTTAATTTACCATTGTGATCGATCGTTATGCCACATAGGGTTTCGAGAAGTTGCAGCGATAAATCTGTTTTGTGAATCTTTATCAATATAATCGAAGGTTATGCCACATAGGGTTTCGTGAGATTATAAAGATAAAGGCTGTTTTGTGAAGGCTTTGCTGTTTCGATCGAGTGTTATGCCACACAGGGTTCCATAAGATCGTCTTAGTGAATTCTTAAATCTGTTGTGCCCAATAAGCTTGTTTAGATTGAGATGATAGTTGTGCCACCTTGCCTTCAAGTAGAGAGTCTAAACATGCTTATCGTCCGATAGTCAAACCTTGCTCCGTTTCCTCTTGCTCTGTTTTCCTGAGGAGATTGGATAGATATAAGTTGTAGTTAGTTGATTTGCAAAACCAGAGAAAACTCAGCTGCAACGTATAAGTTTTTTCAAGAAAGCCTTGTGCCTCTAGCAGCTGAAACAAAAAGACAGGACATAGTTTTAGCTTATTTTCCTTTGCAAGTATATTTGTCAAAGCACAACGAGGGAGCTTCCCCTCCATAATTTGAAGAGCACTCATTGCGTAGTGTGCATAGGCTGTTCATAACAACTTCTACTCCAGAGGTGTTAGTTGTTACGCCAACATACCTCACAAACTTTCATTCGAAATCATTCTTTGCTTTCTGATTTGTGACGTTTTTAGAGAGCTTATACACTGCAAATTTTGAGAGCCAATATTGTGAGTCTGTGTTAGTTATCTGTTTCAAGTGTTTCAGTGAGTGCTGAGTATTATCAATTATAAATTACTGTGAGATAATAATAGCAGTTTTTATTTGGAGAATTTCTGAGTGAGGATACTATTGGCTGACGTCAACAATAGAAAATTGCTGGTGGAGTATTACTGGAAAAGGAGCTTAAAACAGGTATGATTCTGAATTAAAGTTTAAAACTTTAAAGTTATTTTTCTTTACTGTCTTATATTTGCTGTCTGTGTTAAACTGAAAATAATGAATTGTGGCAGTAATCATTTGTTGTTGATAATCTTTAATTGCATGATGAATAAAGGGATTTCATTTTATGCATGGGGAAAGAATAGGAAATGACAATGTAGCTAAAGGAAATAGCTTAATACAGTTCGTTATATTCATTTTTAGTTTAAGAAGATTTAAATGGAATTGGGAATTTGAATAGAAGGAATTCAATGGGTTAAGAATGATTTAGTAGAAAATGGGAATTTTGAAAAGAAAAGACTCAGTTTAATTATTTGCAATGATAGGAAATTATATGCATTATAATACAAAGACTGTTTCTTGTGTATCATGATTGGTTAGTAGTAATGAATGATTATGCATTGGTTTGAAGTTCTAAACTTGTATGATCTCCGTATATGGAGAATACGTAGAATATGTAATAAATTATAGGAACGAAATGATGTCTATACAATGTGTAATCCTAGCTTGTCTTATTAGGTTAACATTAGGAAGCTCTCTCCTAGGATAAAGAATTCCGGAAACAGGAGATAGGATAGTAAACACTTGTATAAAGACTCATTTCTAGTAAACCGTTTGAGGTAGGAAGTTTGGGGTAATCTAAACCCAATGAAAGACATGGCCTACGCGTAGAGTAAGGTAGCCCAAAGGCAAATCGGCCCTAAGTAGTGTAAGTGATAGATGACTTATCAGTCGTTTACTGAATCAAAACACTATGGCCATAGTAATGTAAAGTACCTACATCCTCTTAGTTTAGGAAGATGATTACATTGTCAGTTCACAGTGATCCAAGACACATATACTAGGTTGGGATTGTAAGACACAAGAATCTAGTAATGAAGGACACGACACTATGCTCAGTTGGTTAACGGAATCGGTCACTCAACCAATCTCTTCGACGAAGGGAGGGCCATTCATTGAAAAATGAATGTGCGGGGGACCGCATTATTAGTCCGTGGTTGGCAGAAAAGCACCCGAGTGATATTTCTCCTCCATAACCTGACAACCGAAGAACCAAGATTTGCAAGGGAAGAACCTGGACCGTCTTACTTCTATTTGTGCAAAAGCTTTTAAAGCTGTGTATGTATTTCTTATACTCTGTTATTCATTGAAAAGTTAAAGTTATTTAAATTGGGAAAAGTTTGAAATCATATTTATATGTTGTACTTTATTTCGAAAAGAAAAGAAAAAATTTGTTATGCTGTTGTTTACTCGTTTACTATGGTTAAAAGTTGTAAAAGATAGAAAAAATTTTTACATAGATGTCGGGTCGTTACAAATTCCTTCAATTTGACTTTGACCCACGCCCAAGGGAACCCTAAAAGTGACCTCTAAAACAAATTAAACACCTAAACTACCTCATTTTCATTCATTTGTTTTGCAAACAAGCATTTTCATTCCAAGAGGCTGAGTTCTTATTTTAACTTGTTGGATTGACAAAAGGAGTTGAATATTGATTCTTGAAGCTTCTACAAACGATTGCATTGCTATTCCTACAGATTTGCAAGTGTTCATTGGCTGCCACAAAGATTGTTGAAGAATATTTTTGCAAAGAGGTAAGTTTTTCTCATTTTTTTTGAGTTTTTTCATTCTTTTTTTTGTTTTACAAACATAAACTTTGTTTTTCTTCTTTTTTTTTTTTCTTTTCTTCTATGAATAATGAACGTATGCATTGTGCAAGATTCAAAAGAGCTAGGTTTTAAAAAATTATTATATTTTGTTTTCATTCAAATTTTGAATGTGTTGTTTGCAAAACAAATTGCCATAGGAATCACAATGTCAATGGGTTCTACGTCTGGCTCCGTAGCTAAACCAAACCCAAAGTTCAAAACAAGTGCAAACTCTCCTCTATGGCAGTATGTTGAAATGATAAGACAGATTCCAGGTGGTGGTGGCTATGTTTGGAAATGCAATGGGTGTGAAGTTACATATTCTAGTTCATACCATAGGGTGAAAGCACATTTGTGTGGCATAAGTGGAAAAGGCATCTCACCTTGCCCTGGAAAGAAAGATGCCCCTATTCCACCTGAGACAGTTGCAAAATACATTATGGAGCAAGAAGCAGCAGATCAACGGGAAGCCCAAAAAGGAAATCACCCTTTGTTAAAAAAAAATCAAAGGGAATGCAGCCCCCATCTAATCCCAATCCCAATATTGTGGTAGAAGACCACCCATTTATGGCCATTCCAAATCTTCAAGCTCAAAGTGCACAACCTTTTGCAAACAAGAGAGCAAAGGGACCTTTGGAAGTTGCATTTCAAAATGAGAGTAGAGCCCTTGCCGACCAATGTGTAGCAAGATGCATATATGCCAATGGATTATCTTTTAATGTTGTTCGTTCTCCATATTGGAAAGAGATGTTGAGAGCGGTTAATGAAGCTCCAAAAGGGTACAAGGGCCCAGGTTATGAGAAGGTGCGTAGCACTTTATTGGAAAAGGAGGTTGAGTTGGTTGAAGATGCATTGAAGCCTATAAGAGATTCATGGGTTGAGACAGGTGTGTCCATTGTTTCAGATGGTTGGAAGGACTCAAAAAATCGGCCTTTGATCAATGTCATAGCGGTGTCCCCTAAAGGGGCAATGTTTTTGAAAGTCGTGGATTGTGAGGGGCAAGTAAAAGACGGGCAATTTATTGCTAATATTCTTATTGCAGCCATTGAGCAAGTGGGAGCCCGCAACGTTGTTCAAGTTGTAACGAACAACGCGAAGAATTGTAGAGCTGCAGGGTTGTTGGTTGAGGAAAGACATTCACATATCTTTTGGACACCTTGTGCGGTCCATTCACTCAATCTTATGCTGCAAAAGATTGGGAATAAAATTCAATGGATCAAACAATTGTATACTGAGGCTGAGGACACTCAGATGTTCGTCACCAACCACCACTTGTCTCAAGGGATCTTTAGAACATTTTCAAAATTGGAGCTATTGAAGGTAAGAGAAGTAATATTTACATTTGTCATTTCTGATTTTCATAATTTGATGTGCAATCTAATTTAAATTTTTCTTTAAAGTTTATTTTTAAATTTTAATTATTTTTTTTAATTTGCAATAGGTTGCAGAAACTCACTTTGCCTCTAATACAATCGTCTTGAGACGACTTGTGAAAGTTAGGCAAGCACTTTCTAGCATGGTGATTAGCACCAATTGGTCTATATGGAGGCAAAGCAGCACTGAAAGAGCAACAAGAATTAAGAGCATGAAACTAGATGACTCATGGTGGGATCGTGTGGAGTATCTTAGCTTCACTGAGCCCATTTTGAGTATGATTCGCTATACAGACATGGACAAGCCATGCATTGGACATATATATGATGGTATAGACTCAATGCTTGAGAAGATCAAGTGCACCATAAATGCAAGAGAGCAAGACCTTGAAGAGACTTTCTTCAAACAAGTGCATACAATTGTTGAAGAAAGATGGAACAAAATGACAACTCCATTACACCTTCTTGCCTTTGCATTGACTCCAAAATACTACAGCTCTCAGGTTCTTTCACAACCAGGAAGGCTTCCTCCATATAGAGATTTAGAAGTGGCTGAAGGGTACAAGGCAGCATTTGTGAGACTCTTCCCTGATCGAGATTTGCGGAGTGTAGTCACGGATGAGTTCACTGATTTTGTGCACTCAAATCATCTAGATGTTGATGCCTCCCGTGATAGGTTCTTAAAGGATGCTCATTCTTGGTGGTACTTCCATGGACAATACTTCCAAAATTTGCAGCCCCTTGCAATCAAAATTTTATCACAAGTAAGTTTAATAAATTTTCATATTTTAGTTTTAAAAGTTTCATAATTCCATTTATAAATTTTTAATTGTTTACTTTGTCTTCATAGGTTGCTAGTTCATCCGCATCTGAGAGGAATTGGAGCACATATTCTTTCATCCACTCAGTAAAGCGCAATAAATTGCTGTCAAAAAAAGCGGAGAACTTAGTATATGTGCATTCCAACTTGCGTCTCCTTTCACACAAACAACCTAACTACAAGGAAGGGGAGACGAAGTTGTGGTATATAGTGCCAGAGGATACTGACTTGGATGCTTGCAGTTCCCAACATATTGCATATGAGGAGTCGGATATCCAATATGAGCATGGGCACAATAGTAGTGCCAGTGATGGTGCCACTGGCACTACTTTTGATTCATCTAGTCTTCCTACTTCATCTAATGTCAATGTTGACATTAATATGGATAATTTAGAGAATCCATATGATGATTGAAACTTTAAAAGTGTTGTAATATTGAACTTGAAGTTTGAACAATGAATATTTATCATGCATGTTTTAAATGACATTCAAGTTTATGGTGGTTTTGTTGTTTATATGATGTTATCAGTTATGTGATATTCTAATCCTAATTCATGCTTCTAGGCTGCATATATATATATATATATATTACATGTTTTTGTAATTTGTACTAACGAACCCAAGATGAACCAAACCCACCCCCCAAAAAATTTTGCCGAACCGGCGAACCGAACCCGTGAACCCGAACCCGAACCCGAACCAACTACTTAGCTCATAAACAATTCCAAATGAATTAGTGAACAAAAAACAATGCCCTAGACAAATCCACAAGCTAATTGAATCCAACTCTATTCAATTCCAAAATGATTCAGAGGGTAATGCTAGTGCCAAAATAAGTACACTATGAAAATTCACCTAAAACCAAGATTGCGGTCAAAAGTCAAACAAAGTGCATTGAAATTGTCACCCATCATTGGAATTGCCACAAAATCACCTTGACACAGTCGAAATTGCCTAGATACACTCATAAACAATTCCAAATGAATTAGTGCACAAAAAACCGTGCCCTAGACAAATCCACAAGCTAATTGAATCTAATTCCATATCCAATTCCAAAATGATTCATGAGAGGGTAATGCTAGTGCCAAAATTAGTACCCCTATGAAAATTCACCTAAAACCAAGATTGAAGTCAATAAATTATGTCATTCTTGTTGTATTATCAATGCCAATTAAGTTGTCCTCCCTATCAAATTACCAACTTGTCAAGCATTAGTCCACTTTTATCAACCTAACAATGTTTGCAAGTTGCTCAATTGAGGGGACATGATGAATAAAGATGATCAAGCTACTAAATGGTTAGCACTAAAGAAGGATAGATGGAATGTCAAAGTTATGAACCTAAGAAACTCCTTTGGCACCTCCTCAAAGGAGCATATCAGTATAAGGCAAAGTAAGAAATGAGAAACATTAAATCTCTACAAGATAAACATAAGTCTGATTGCCAATTTCAAAGTGGCAAAACCATCAGAAAGTTGTGCTCCATGTTGTTAAGTGGTTAGAAATCTTCAACAAGAGCAAAGGGAAATGAAAACTACGCTATTTGTTCATTGTCTCAGAAGTAGACCAAAGATTATCAACCAAGGTTCAAACTCCTTTCCTTGATTGTGTAAAATTCATTTAAAGAACAGAAAAAAGTTGCCAAGTAGAACGCAATTGTCTACCAACTAACTCCTATAACTACTCAAAAGCTAACAAACAATTAACAAAACGTCAAATACAACCATATTAACAAAACATGATAAAGGCATTGTATGCTAACTACATCATCCCTCCCAAAAGAAAAGTAATCTTCCAGATGACAAAGAAAACAAGTAATCATCAAGTAATATTAGATAAGGTTTTCCAAACTTGTGGCAACGGGGTAGTGCACTTACTAGTAGCCAAAATAGCCTAATTGTAACCAGATCAGCCCACAACTATTGAACATTCAATGGAAAATGATGAACAATGACTTGTAAGGATGGTTTCCACTCGAAGTAGAAAGGAGAATTGACAAAGAAAACTATGATCATTAGCTTATTGAAATGTACATGGAGCATTAGTAGAACCAACATAGCCAAAATGTAGGCTAGTATATAGAGAATGGCTTCACCAACGGCCATACAATTGAATGAATATTGATTGAGGACCAAACAAACAAGGAACCCAATTTAACTGCAAATTTACCTTTTAAAATGCTTCCCCCAATGGATCATTGAACCTAAATGATACTGTAGACACTTCAAAAGTAGCCCCATCATAAAAATAATAAAATTATGTGTAATTCACCCAAAGAACCAAAAAGTGCATTCTCCTAATTCACAATTCTCGAAGACAAATTTTCTATTTTTGCCAAAGTCACATGTTGTAAAGAACCAGACCAATTTTTTTTTTGTTTTTTGCAAAGCGATTACAATTCAACACACACCCGTTAAGGTTAGCATAAACCAAAATGATGCGGAAAGTAACTCTAACCAGAATGTACACCAGGATCCCGATGTGGGCAAGGTGTGAGCATTGGTCAGAGGATCTATGCAAATGCAAACTGAAGGGAACTCTAACCAAGAATGTGCTTGTGCAGACGAGCATATGGTCAGAGGATCAATGCATGATGAACAGAATGTAACCCTAACCAAGAATGGCGCCGAGTGATGGCGAGCATATGGTCAGGGGGTCCCTAAACTACTCAACTGAAAGCAAATAGGCAGCAAGCCAGCCTCTTCCACTTATTCAGTGGGAATATACAATAGCTTAAAATGCAAGATAAAGAAGAATAGCTGATAGTACTACTAACAACTTACAATATATCAGAATAATCATTTAAATGTAGAGCCTTTTCAAATCTTCATTGCTGCAATTGTGTAGAATGTCTTCCCAAGACCAAACGCAACTTTCAATGCTCAATCTCTACCAAAGGGACAGTTTCTTTAGTTCTGATTTATCAGACCTGCAACATAAAATGGTGAAATCTGCAAACCAACCCTCACTCAAATGCTCATATCTCACTCAATTCTTACTCAAATGACAAGAAATCAAATGCAGATTGCTCTAGGCATGAAGGCGCCTCAAATAAGATCTCAAAACCTCACCAAACACCCCTTAAACTTTTTGCACAAATCCCAAAGCTAAATCAGAATGGTACGGCCCTCTTAAAAGGGCGAACTTGCTAGATAAAATCAGAAACAGCAGATAAAAATCTACAAATTTGCAAGGTGGGTCGCCCCAAGTAGACAAGATAATATGTTGAACACCCAGAATAATATCTTTTTGTATTTTTAATTTATGAATGAAAACTGCCTACAGCTATGCAACATCAGCAACTCTAAAACATGACAAAATGCTTGAATAACATCTACTAAATGCAAGAAATTCAACTACAATGCCAAAACAACCCAACTACAAGCTAACCTCTCAACTAGTTGATATCTTTCAAGCAAGATGAGCCAATGCTAGGAGGCGTGCTTTCCTCGAAGCGAGTGCCTGAAGATAATTCAACAGCATAACGGTGTAGTAGACAAAAGATCCCAAATGAAGAGCTGAGGCCTGATTAAATAGACATGAGAGAATAATCTAGAAGCTTCAAGAAGGCGCCCAAAACCCTAATTTCAAATTCACCTTTTCCCTCCAAAAGATGGCGTCCTTTTTTCACTTGTTGAATATTTCACTTTTTTTTAAATAAAGTCATCCCTCAAGTAGGCGTCCTTTTCAATTGAGCTCAATATTTGACTTTTAAAATATAACTTATCTCTCCATGGCGCCTGGACCCTTTAAGTCCCCTTTTTAAAAACAACTTAAAGTTGTACTGCTAGACAAGGGGGGGGATATAATATTAAGAATATAATATTATAATGAAAATACTTCTCTCCAAGAAATATGCGCCCAAGGCCAAAAACTGAAGTGCCAGCTGAACCAACTAAAGGAGAAGACCAACTGAACTGAACCCAACCTGTCCACTGCGAAAAATAGAATTTACTAAAAATAGTAAATTCGTGAAGTTGCTCAGAAAGCCAAATTGAACATACCACTGCGAAGCTCTCTGAAAACCCAGAAAGAATCCGCAATCAGAATTCCAAACTTCAAGCAACAACCTCCTCAAAACTAGGAAACCCTAATTTTTCCATCTGTGTAGCCTATGGGTCTCCGGAATAGGCCAACGGTCAACAGAAACGATCACAACTAAGAAGGGGACATTACACATGTTGAGGGTAACCAATTTTAGGAAGTTGAACATATGCAACAAAGGATTCACTGAGCAAATTAGTAGGAGACAAATCATACAACAGTAATAGAAGACTGAATTGTGCTACATTGTATAGGACAATTTCCATGAGTAGGTCAGACAACATCATCAACCCATAATGACCATACCACTGAAATATTAAAATCTTGTACAACAAAGAATGGAGAAGCAGTTGTACAGTTAAGAGTTTCTAATGAAGTTGTACAAAGTGAACTATTGGTGAGGGTAGGACAGTCCAATGTAGGAATGTTTGTAGCAATCATACAATGAAGAGACCATACTTTGTCTTGCTTCTTTTATTTATTTTGTTGTTTCATAGCAAGCTATATGATAGGCAAATGAGCAGATCGTATAATGGTTAATTGAACAAATCTGCAGGATGGAAAAACAAGTTGTACGGTTAAGGAGTTTAGATTAGAATTTTAAAATAGTTCTTCCCTTGATCATATGGTGGCAAGGCTGTCATAATTTTATAAGTATTTTATTTTGATTATACGAGGAAACTAGATGTTATAAACACCCCTTTGGAAGGTCATACAATAGTGTCCATTGTAACCTGTCATATGATGGAAGTTGAGTGTTTATAATTTTTACTTTCTAGTCTTGTTTTAATTACTTGTCCCTAGGTTGTTGTACAGTACTACAAGAAAATTGAAAATTATTTATTGTAATCACTTTATTAGGGGCTTTATTAGGAAAAAATTGGCCTTTTATTTATTATCTTTAAAAAAAAATATCCGCCCAATTTAAAAGGTTTGTACTTCACTTTTTTTCTCTTTCCTTCTTGTGGAACCCACCTATCATTTTTCTCTTTGATTTAAACATTTTTCTTTTGTCTAACCCATTGTATGAGAGTTTTTCCTTCATTACTTTTTTGTATGATCTATTGGCTGAAATTTTTCCCAATTACATAGATTTCTTCTGAGGTTTGCTCTGATCTAACTTCAATGTCATGGAAAAATATGCAACATAGTTAGGGTCCTTTGTAACATTTGTTAAGACAAGTATTTGTATGCCCCAAATCAAACAATTTTTAAATATTATTATTTTGAGGCATTACCTACATTAATTTTGGAATCTTCAATGAAGTTGCTTGCCTTTGCTAGAACATTGATGTTAACCATATTTAGAAATTTTGGCCTTTGATAACCTTGTACTTCATCAAGTGCATATGAACTATCCAACTTTCTAAATCATTCATGTGCTGCTCTTCGTTGATCTCCATAGCTTAAATAAAATTCCAATTTAAGGGAAATACTTCATAGTCCTCCATTTGCAAGTGAAACAAGCCACAAAGATAATTTGTTTCATCTTCCAAACATGACTACAATTTCAAACTGCTTAGTCATTCGACTCCACCTAACCCTAATCATCCTTCTTCATCCACTCTTCTTTGGACTCTGAATCTAACGAAGTTGTTTCCTCACTTATTGCATGGTTCTTCAAATCAATTATGTGTTTTTGACCCTTGTTTTTTAATCAATAATGTGTTATTTTCCTAGTTATAATCAGCTTTGGCTACTACTAGCCATCATAAACGCAACAATGCATTATGCACTTTCCTCCATAATGAGATGACCACAAAATTTTAAAAAATGTGAGTTCCAAAAAATACCTTTAGGTCGTTAAAACTCTCAAGTAACTTAATTCTTTGTAGATCTATGTAATGTCCCCTTTTTAGCCAGCTTCTATGTTTGTCAGATTAGCCTATCATCAGGTCCTTGAAGACTAATGTTGGTGTTTAGAGGGCCCTATGTGGGAGTTATATGGTTCTTCAGATGGCAGTTTATGGTGTTTTCTTCTCCAGTACTTTGGCGTATTCTAAGGTTGCCTTCTGGAGGTGTTACAAGCTCCATTTATGCACACTTACTATTTTTAGTAAGTGCCTTGGACATTGGGGTCCAACCTTATTATTTATAGTAAGGCATCCTAATGAGCAGTATGGGAAGTGGGCTTCCTCATGGTGTTGTTAGAATTGATTGATGTTGATTATTTATGAAGTTATGATATTTTAATTATTATTAAAGTGATTACTTTAATAATAGTTAAGTATTAAAAGTGAATATATCATTAATGAGTTATTTGACCTTATAATATATGGTTTATTTTATAACATACGATCATTATTTAAAAGGCATAATGTGGATGCCATTTATGAGTTATATTACTTGGCAACAAAAGCAAATGACATTTATTATATTTAATGTTTTAAAAGTGCTTTGGTAATCGTGCCATATGGGGGAAGTATAAAAAGCTTATGAAAAAGCATTCTCATTCATTCATTGATACTTGTGAAAATTTCAGAGCTTTGTGTGGAGGAGAAACAAGGGTTTCTTGCTGCAAATCAATCTTGGAGAACGTTAATTCTTCCAAATTAAGCGATCTACAGGTGTGCAATACCACCCAAGGGTTGCTCAACAGGTGGCTGCATTTAGGAGTCACATTTGTGCTTCATTGTTTCACAGGAGAGATTCAAAATAAGGGTTTGAAGATTATATTTCTGCTTTTCTTGAATATTGCCAGCTGAAGTTATTGAGGCATCAATTCTCTACATTCTGAGTTTGTATTTGCTTTCAAGGAGGGCGTGGTTCTTACATTGAAGGTGTGGGAGCATTATTGGTGGATTTCTTTGCAATGGCATGAGAACCTGAGAAAGGGACGTGTCTGTAGGTGAGGACAGCGCCTAACCTTTGCATTGAAATCTGATTATTGAGGAGGTCCATTACTGCCGATGGCGTTTGGGAAGAAGATGAATGTCTGGGTTAGATCAGACTTGTTCATTTTCTGCATTAGAGATTCACCATTCATTACTCTTTGAAGAGTTTGCTGCTGGGCACTCTCATACCTGGAGGTGTCTTTTTCTGGAGTACAGGCAAACTGGTATTTATATCTGAATATTTCATGTGTTATGTTATGCACTTCTAAGTGTTTTGCGTGTAAGCTACTGTTCATAAATTTACACTGTTAATGCAAGGTTGCATGGGGTCTGAGATATATCATTCTTTATGTTGTAAATGCTGCTGCACTCATTGTGACATGAATGTTTAAGACAAACACTGCTGTAATAGAATTCTGAGTGTTCATATTTGCATAACAGTTCCATTTATCACTCAGCTTATGTTGGTATAAGGCTGTAGTTGCATATCAGTTGATATATCATTGTAAGACAGAAGACAGAACAATCTGAATTTATAAAGTTGGTTGTTCAATGTGGCTTTTATCTCATTGTAATAACATCTGCAATGTAATGAATGAGCTGATAAAATGGTACATTTATCCAATTACTAAAAACACTGAAAATAAGCTCAAAACAACACTCAGTCAAACTGTTTGACGAAATGCCTATTCACTTTGAGTTTCGAAATTGAAAAAAATCACAACAAAGATTGTTCCATTTGGGGTGGGACACTTCAATCTACACCCACTAGTTGAAAAGTTGAGGACCAAATGGTTAGCTTTCCCAAACTTCTCCAAGTGTCTTCTCAAAGTACATTCACACAAAACCTGCCATCACTAATTGTATTAGTGATGGCTCTTCCAAAGATCTCCATGTGCATCACCACCGGTTTCTTTGACATGTTAACCAATGGTAAAATCAAATCAATCACTTGGTCTCCTGTCAATGGTGGTTTGGTTATGAGATTATCTTTAGATTCTAAATGGGCCATAACATGCACCATCTCAATCTTACCAAATATAATATTAGTCATAGCATTTTGAAGTTTAGGAATACTTTGTAATAAATCCACTATTTTAATTGCTACACTAGTTTGAATTACTTGCCTTTCAATAAATTTTTTGAATTGCAATAAATTTGTTACTATACTTGCATTTGTTTTTGGGTGGCGACATTCCTTATCCATAGCATGCTCCACTTCGGCTTTTGCTTCACAAACCCATTTTTTTGTATATGGGTCCAAGTACATAACCTTCTTATTTAAGCTCAAGTAATGACCAATACTTTTTTATTCTTCTGTACATCAATCATGTTGATGTTGGCCATTTGCTTTGGACGTTCAATGTATTCATAATCTCTGCATCCACACCATTTGCACAATAATCATATTTTGTTCTAGTTTCTATGGTCTTGCAAAATGTCCCCATTCATCACATTGCCAACATTGTATAACAAGTTGACCTTTGGAGTTGTAATATATAGACTCCAACATTCTCTTTGATTTCAACATACCCCCAGAGATGCATTCATGTTATCTTGTGGCTTCGATGGAGAACTTGGTGGAGTGGATTGCTCTCCTCATGTGAAAAGCAATTGTGTACTTCTTTTCTTCAAATTGTACCAGCACTCTTTTATTGAATAACCCAAAACCTAACAAATGTCACAAAACAATTTCATTTTGATGTGACTTTCACTTTTGCAACCAGCGCACTAGAGTTATTTGGCTTCCTAGTTGGTTTCTTTCTCCATCTTCAATTCCTTCATCATCCAAAGCATATCCCTCAGCGTTTGTATTGTTCTTGATTCACCATTGCTACTCCTATTTGAACACTCATCTTCATCTATTTTTCTTTTGGCTCAACAGGACATTTCATCTTTGCTTTCTCTATCCATTGCCCTATTGCATGCTTCTATGTAGGACTAAGGCAATACCACTTTCATTGTTTTCCTTAATAAAGGAATGAGGCATTCAATAAACCATCTTTTCTTTAACCCATCAACAGGTTCTTTTTCCAAGTTTATAAATAATTCTTTGGTCCTAAGATTATAAGCTCTTACATTTTCATGCTTACATTGCCTTGTGATGTAAATTTCTACTATGATTTTGTTGTCATCTCAAAGCAATTTGGATTCTTCTTCAAATGACTTCTTTAATTTTTCCCATGTATTTCTAGAGCTTGGTTCAATCTCTATAAACTAGTCAACGGCTACACTTTGTAAAGTGGCTAGAAACAACCATAGCCAATATGCTCTATCATCTTGGCCATTTATTGGCCAAATCATTTCATAGCTCTTACAATGCTTTATGAAATCCTCTGATCCATTGCATGTAAACTTGGGCAACTTTTGCCTTTCTATACTGGGGCTTGAAAGTAGAGTCGCCATGGTTTTGTTATGATGAAAACCTAGTTCCTAGAACCTACTCATTAAGGATTTTTTTTATTCAAACATTCCAGTACACCTCTAGCACTCTCGGCCACATGAGAATCCTCTACTCTTCCAATAGCTTTTGCATCCTACACACGTGTTTCACCTTTAGGTTTTCTTATGTGCTCTCCAACCCTTGGCCAAAATTTTTTCTGCTCAATTTCTTCTTCTATTAGCAACTCTCTGTTTGTGAAGGAGTTTGTCTCTCAACAAAGACTTCCATTATCTATAGGAGGCTTTATGGATTCTTTGTACCAAACTTGGTCTACAAGGTTGACCCACACTTTGTCCAATAGTGGAAGCTATCTTGCTATTGCCTACCACTCTTCATACTATTATTTGTAGTGGCTATATTTTGATATCTGTTTTCCCAACTATGACTTCAACTCTGTCTCTAACTCTATCTTCAAGTCAAAATTAGGCTTTGGATTTGCAATATTGAAGTCTCTTCAATGACCTCTCATAGTCTTCTCCACTTCTTTTTCTCTACAAGCCTTATAGATCATCTAATCTCTTGTTCTTGACCACATTGTGGTCTCTTCCCACCTTTATAAGAGTCTACAAGCATGAATATCTTATATTGAACCAAATTTCGTTTTTAGGCACCAAGGTCAACTTTTTACTCTTCTTTCTAATAAAATTAGTACTTAAAAAATGAATAGATAGAGTAGTAAGATATATCTTTATTCACACAAAGTTACTACAAAAGTAGACCAAGATGATAAGCAAAGGATCAAGCTATTTTCCCTAACTATGCAAAGTTTATTTAAAGAGCCAACAATTGCCAAGCATAACACAACGGACTACCAACTAACTCATGTAGCTACCTAAAAGCCGACAAACAATTAATACATAGTCAAATACAACCATATTAAGAAAATTAATAAAGTCATTGTATGCTGACTAGAATGAGTTTATGTTAGGCTTATGCTGCAAAGGTTTTATTTCAAGTGGAAGAGTTAAGTTATCAAGTTATCAATAAAGAAGATCCATGTTTGTCTTTATGTGGCATCTATCTTCTATTGTAATGTCCCCTACTTGGTGTATGCCTGAAATTTCCTCAAGAGACACTTACACAACATAAGATTGTTTCGCAATAACATTCCATAGTAAACTATATAATAAATGTTAAACTTAAGAATAAATCAACTATTAATATTTATGAAATAATGAATGACAACTTAGACTTGAATCCAATCTAAAGAATCTTTTCAATAACCAATCATGGTAGGGATTGGTGAGAAATGCATGATACGGCCCTAGAAAAACTGTTCATCACAAGTAAGCCCAAGGGCATGCTCATACCCCCATTGGCCCCAAGCAGAAGGAACATCCAACCAAGACAATCCCATCCAACTTAGGGTTGGCATAATTACAATGTGAGAACCTATACATTATTCATCTCAATTAAGCCCAAGGGGGTGCTCATACCCCTCTTGCCCCCAAGTGGAAGGAACATCCAACCAAGACAATCCCATCAAACTTAGGGTTAGCGTACTTAATGAGAGAACCTATACCGCCCTTCCCTAACATGTTTTCTTGCCAACCTTACACATGATTGCTTAAACAAAAGGATGATGTTTATAATAATATAAATAGATTCACTATTTCCTTATCTACCAAATTAGACAAACAGTTCTCTCCTTACTACACATTAGTTATAATGAAATTAACCAGGGAAACCCGGGGACGCATCCTCCCCCCTAAATTAGCCCGTCCCTATCCCCGGGACGTCCCAAGTACAGGAGGGCGGCTGGGGGACAGTCCCCTAGCGTCCCCTTTTCCCTGTTTTTTTCAAAACTTGGGAAACGTCCCCGAAACGAGGAAACGGTCAACAGGTAAAAGGGGACAGCTGACTGTCCCGGGGACGCCTGAGATGTCCCCCGACCGTCCTAAGGACAGCTGGCCATCCCCCACATCAAAGCATGGTCAAAACAAACAAACAAAAAAACATAGTAGTATTCTTTTGCAGACTCAGAATCGATCATAGAAAAAAATATATACTTGTATGTTATGTCCAAAATAGCAACACGATTAATCCACTCGTGTATACTGTTGGCATTTAAATTCGCACCTTTGGAATGCGGATTTGAAAATGGATAACTATGCACAATAAAACTTCTCTTCATATTAGGAGGGGAAGCTCCCTCTTGCTAATGGGGTAAAAGAAAGTAAATTAAATCTAGTTCGCCTATCTTTTTGTTTCAGCTAGAGCACAAGGTTTATAAAACACAAACGCCACAGCTGAGATTTTTTGGTTTAAGAATTCCAACTACGATTGACTTAAGCTAAAGACGTTTCTAATATCTCAAGTAATACGAAGAGCAAGAGAATTAGAAATGAACAAAGTTGATTCTCTGACAAAGGCTTAAGAGAACTCTTTCTCAACATACATCTACACACTTCAATGCAAGCTGAAATTAAGATCACAAAAGCATAACACATATAACGGAAATCTGAGACATTATACCAAGGCAAAGGAGGCTCATGATTTTAATTCTCAAACTTATGGAATAAAATCTACTAAACACATGCCTGGAACAAGAGCTTGCAACTAAAGAGGCTTGCAAAACTTGTTCTTACACAATAGGAACAGCAATTACAATAACTACTTGTTGGCTAAAAGAGACTCAACAATTCGCTATCATAAAACAATTGAACAACACTAAATAACAAATAGAAGGCACTTAGGCGCAGCGTTTTGTTATCACTAGCATGGTTAAAAAAACTAATGAGCAAAGGCTCTTATTTATAGGCAAGCAGAGGAGTAGGGAACCCTAAAACCTCCTTGCTTTCACAATCTAGGGCTTGCTCAGCAAGCAAGCTTTATTTCTAAATCTAGAAAGAAGATAACATCTAACACCTAAGAAAGTAGAAAAAGCAGGAATTGCCAACTATTACAATTTATCTTCTTTCTCTTCTTCGAAGAATGGATAACAATTGCTCCAAGAATAGAAAGAAAGCGAAAAGAAAGCTTCTAGATGAAAGCCATTTCAAATCTCAATCACATCCGCTAAAAAGCAGGAAACTGTGTCCCAATCCGATGCATCTATTCGATCAATAGCAAAGTTGTGTTTTCCCAAGGTATCTTCTCCATTTGCAATTGATCTCAGGAAATCTTCAACCTCATTGGCCACTTTTTCAAATCTTGCTGACATCATGGAAATGTGACTTGGTAGAGTCTTATGTTTTTCTTTTATCCACCTCAGTGCAATCTTCTTACTGTACTTATCCTTGTGCATTTCCCACATCCTTTCACATTCGCCCTTTGAGATAGTGACACTTTCAGGCCGAGGGGGAATGGAGAAGCATTTCTCAATCACATTAGGTTCTAAACTGCAGATCAATCTGCCATCAACTGATTGGATCTCCCTTGTAGCCGGATTGTAATGCTTGATGCAAGCGATTACGAACTCGAGACTCTGAACTGATATAGGAATAGACACTGCTGTGAGGAGTCCATAGTGTTCCAAGTTTTTGATTGTAGTGTTGCCTGCACTCTCCAAAGCACGTAGATCAAACACTTGCTTGATGTGATGCAAATCTGTCTCAGTTGTTTTGATGTAATCATGATAGAGTTGATTCAGTCTTGAAAACATTGGGAATGTACTCCATTCTAAAAACCTCGAAGAATGACTGTAAACTCGCTTAGGTTTAGACAAGTTTTGAACAACTTACTATTTTAGAATGTTGGTTTTTCTTCCTCCAACGGACAATTTTTTGAATTTTTTTCTGAGATATGGGTTTTGCTCATAATTTTGTTGCAAGACAACCCAGATCGTCCGTTTTTGAAAATTTTGAATTTAGACAAAAAAAACAGCAAACCCTAATTTCTTCAATTTTTCACTGAAAAAGTTGGCACTTGGGTTTTGTTTAGAATACAATTAGAAATGGACCCAGTTGATCAGATTTGAAAAACACTGATGGCTAATGGAAAAAGCAGCCAACCCTAAGATTTGAAATTTTCTTGAAAAAGTTGTGATCTGAGTTTTCTTTAGAAGACTATTTTGAGAGGACCCAGATGATCAAAAATTGTAAACCCTGAGGATTTCATTGACATGGAAATAAAAAGCAGCTGCTACAACTTGAGAAAATTTCTTGAAAAATTCTTCAGAAGAATGAGTTGAGCAGACCCAAAAGGCTGAAAATTGAAATCTTTGATCTTCTCCTTCAAGAAATTGATGTTCTGAATGAAAAAGCAAGGGTTTAAGTTGCTGGTCTGAAAATTATTGTTGAAAACCAGCAAGCTTAAGTTCTTGAATCTTGAAATAAAGCTCAAAGTTGCTGCTCCACTCTTCTCCTTTGGATGACACCTGCAAAAATAATGAAAATTACATAAAAGAGAGGTGTTAAATAGACTTAGGGTTTGAAATAGGTTTGCTTTCTTTTGCTTTTATCTTCAAAACCCTAAAAGCAGCTGGTTCAATGAACTTGGACATTCTCTTCCTCTTGCCATTTCGAAACTTTTGAAAATTTGAAAATTTTCACTAAGGCATTGTAAGTTGGGCACCCTTCTTGGCTAGGGGCGCCAACTTGCTCCAGAGTTAGTCATTTTTTTAGGAATTTTCAACTTTTCACAATTTTGACCCCCTACTTTGACCTCAATCTCTGGCTTCCAGATTGATCTGACAAGCGAGCTGGATGATTCATCGCGTAGCCTGACTGATTCTGAGAAGATTGTTTTAGGCGTCTCTGGCAAAAACCTTCGTTTTTACCTTCAAATTCATGGGAGTCTATTTCCTCCAGGGGCGCCCATTTTGTCCAGAGTCAGTCATTTTTATGATTTTCAAGTTCTTCATTTCCCTTTAATCGATGAAATCTTAACTCTGGGAGCTACACTGATCCGATCGACTAGCTGTCTGCTTCACTGGATAGCTCAACTGAAACCAATAAGGTGATCTTAGACGCTGTGTCTGCAAATTCTATCATTTCAGAGCTCAAAACCTTGGGTGCCCTTTCTCTCCAGGGGCGCCCAACTTGACCAGACTTAGAATATTTTCTTGTTTTTATCAACTCCTCTTCTACAGACGATCCTGTCAAATCTGAAGTTCCAAGCATCGAATAGATTGATGGTTATGCTCGTTGTGAAGCTGAGGAGATTCCAAGAGGGGTCTTCTGGAGACACTTCTGTCAAAAAGTTGAATTTGGGCCATCAAAAGCTTAGGCGCCCCTGGCAAGCTAGGCGCCCAACTTCACCAGACTAAGAAAAATTTTGCAATTTTCACCTTTGCTTTTGAATTTTGGTTTTCAGCTCTTATCAGACCCTCCATTCAGCCTGCTACATCTAGTGACTGCCAACTCCGTTTAACGTGCTAAAGATCTCACTGGAAAGCCTGATCAATTCTGAAGAAGTTACATTAGATCTTCGTCTATAAATTAATCTATTTGAGCCCTCAAAATCTTGGGCCCCTATCTCCTTCTGGGGCGCCCATTTGCTCCAGACTTAACCATTTTCTTCTAATTTTCATCTTCGAATTCAAACCTTCATTTTGTACCTTCCACTTGGATCTGGATTTGTCGAAGATTGGCCAGTTGGATGCCCTAACGAAGATATCCACTGCGAAGCTGACCGAATTCTGAAGAGATTGATCCCATCTGCAAACCCTAACTGCTGAGTTAGGCTTCTCAAAAAGTTGGGTGCCCCTAGGCACCTGGGGCACCCAAAGTTCCCAGACTTCAAAACTTTTCAGACATTTTCATAATTTTCATTCTGTATTCTATTTGAAAACTCTCCATTCGACCTCGAATTCGGGGCGACTGGGTGATCTGATGACTGCATTGTCGGATTCGTTGTGGAGCTGGAAGGAAACTGAGCAACTTTGCTTGGAATCTCAAACCCTAACTTCATCATCTGGTGCCCTAAAAAGATGGGCGCCTATTTCCTCTGGGGGCACCCATGTCAAGCAGACTTAGCTAAATTTTCACAAATTCCACCTTCATTCTTCATTCTTCGTGCATGTTCCCCATCTCATCTTCTGCTCAGTGCTTGCGTGTTGAATCTGACGCCTGGCAATTGACTTACCTCCATTGATGACCTCGGAGCTCCTGATATACTTATGAAAAAAGCAAAATAGACCCACTAGAGCAAAACTGATCTTTTTGAGATTCTGACTACACTACCCTGATATGGAAGTATTTTGAGCCAATCAAAATCAGTTTGAACCCTAACAGACCAACTTTCTATTTGTAGAAAGTTTTGCCAATATCTGTTTCAAAAGAAACCCAAAAAACCCAAAAAAAGTTACTATTTTTAGGAAATTTCTAAAAATAGTAGTTTTCCTAAAAAGTAGGGATGAAAAATTGAGATATGGGTTTTGTAGATTAGGTCCCTCTGAGCAAACCCAAATCGTCAGATTTTGGAAATTCTACATTTTAACCCCTCATGCAAGACATGCACACCCAAATTTTGACCTTTTTGACAGATTTAACAAGACTTTTACTCATTTCTTCAAAATGTCTAAGTGTAACAAAATTTTTAATTTTGGTGTACAACATATACAAAATATATTCACCTAAAAATCAGAAAGATGTGTGATGAACCAGTGTTCTCCAGAAATTCTACATGTAATAAAAAAAGTGTCTTCACATTGTAGTTTATTTGAGAACTAGATATCCTGATATCTGACATAAGAAGTTATAAAAAGGTGTATTGCTATTGCAACAAGAATATAAATAATAACAATAGTAGTAATGATAAATGTACTGCTATTATAGTGGGACTAAATCCTCGATTGCTAGAATGTGCCACATTTTTTGTTAAACTTTTTGTTAATTAGAAACATGTAAATTACATTGCATGATAATAACCAAAGTTAGAAAAGTCCTATGAAGCGCAATTCTGAAACCTATAGCAAAGTTAGTGCCAGAGAGGAGGACGATGGTACATGACACCACAAACTTTAGCCCATGGTCATGATTTTGGATTGGCAACGCTTTTGGTGCCAATAATGTCTCATAAACCACTTCTTTCTCACCGTTGTTATACATGTAATATTATCAACGTACACCAAGCATATAATGAAAAACATAAACACCATACACACAATGAGATGTTATTGTATTACAATGGAAGAGAATCTAAAACTAGTGGGATATGCAACTTTCTCAAATTATTGACACACGCGTCCAACATACAGTTAAGGTTCTATAATGTATATTATGCATGCCTTATCCATGTTTTCATATAAATATTTAAAATTTCCCTATATATTTAAACTTTTCCCTATATTTTATATAGCTGTCCCCCGCTGTCCCCAAATTTGGCCTCAAAATCCAGAAACTTGGGGTAACACTGAAATTAACTAAATTTAAATTCAGATGCCTATCAAAATTATATATTAAATGCATTTATATTCAATTGCATACAAATTACTTATTATAGCAATGTTTGTTGCTTTTCTCAGTGCAGCTTATTATTTTTGATTCCTTCAAGGTCCCTTTTCTTTGAAATGGGTCTCCTTTTATATCCCCACGATCGGGGAAAAGACATGGCCTTTACACCATATCTTTCCATCGATAAGGGACACGTCCCTCTTCAGATTGAGTGTTGTCTTTTACTATTTATTGCTGTTGTTGCACCCTTAAATATAATCGCTGTCTTATACATATATTTAATCACTGTTGTACATTAGTTAATCCCTGCCCTTTAATATACACATACTTTAATATAGGTGATTAGCATATTTTGACTTGGTGATTAAGTCAACCAGAAAAATGTTATTTAATTTAAATTATATATGGTCGGCCAGCAATCTATAAACTTTGTCTTGGGTGCAAGGCATGGGAGTTGGCCCAAATAGGATATATATTTTATTTTATTTTTCAGAAGGCAAGGGACTTGAGAAGAGGGGTTATTACATCTATCCTTTGGAGTAGCTTTGTAATCTCTAGGTTAATGTTCCTTTTCAATCTCATACTTCATTCATTGTTGTCATTGATATTGTCTCTGAGCTAGTTGAACCAAGTCAACCAAACTCCTACACCAAGTCTCGCCGAGTCTTGGAGAGTACTCGATCAATTCCTACTCCAAGACTCCTAAATCTTAAGCTCAGACTCTCAAGTCCTGAGCTCAGACTCTTCTAAAGCCTAAACACAATAGACATAGTGACTGAAATTTCAAATTTTGAGAGTTCGAGGATCATATAACATGTGTAATGTTTGAATTATGACAAATTGATAGTCAAATTAGACTTTTATGTTCTCTAAATGCATTTACTTCTTTTTTTGTGTGTAATTATGAGTTTTTCTTTTCGCCAAGTCCACGCCGAGTTTGTGTTGAGTCCTGAGTCTAAGTCAAAATTTTGGGCTGCTAAGTCAGAGCCAAGTCTAAGTCTTCAAACTATGGGTTCCATACACTAAAAAACTTGAAGTGAGATGTAATGACTGCCCCTGATTTTTTTTTGTTTTTCTGTTTTGCTGATTGGAATGTTTTTTGCTGATGTTAGTTTAATGATTTCAAATGCTATTCATTGTTTCATGCATACATGATATAGATAACATAAAGTACAGAAATACAGAAAGAACTTGCTTGCAAATAGGTAGAACTTTCAAGAATATATTTCATTTGATAACATGTCAGAAAATCAGACTTTCATACAAATCAGACTTGATATTATTCAGATCAGACTTGGAAAATGTCTTCAAACAGCAGTCAATAAGCTCCAGATTTGCAACATTCAAACTCCATCTTGAAAGCCATCAAAACCTCTTGAAACTCAATACAATAAGCTGCTCAACCAACCCTGTTTTGAGCAGTAACAGACCTATATAACAGCAAGTCGGAATGCTCAGAAAATTCACCAGAAATCACCAACAGGGGCGGCCCTCCAAGGCTGGGCGATCTGCCCTAGAAAATCAGGCTTCCTTCAACAAATGCAAGTGAATACATGAGATGAGGCGCCTTGGAGAGGAGCTTCCAAAGAAACAATACCCAGAACGATATCATGTGCTAAAAAAGTGTTATGAACAAATTCCACCTTCAGCTTCTGGGAAAAACTGAGTTTCCAGATTTTTGATAAAGTATATCAGACCTCAAAAACACACCAAAAACGTCTACAAATCACCTCCAAAATGAAGTAAACTCCAAAACACACTAACACTAACAAACCCAAATCAAAACACAATATAAATCTTCATCTTTCACCCTTCAAAACTCTAAAAATCTAAACTTTGTTGAAGCACTGTGTGATCCCTGGGTGGAACCACTAAAAAATCTGACTAAGGTGGGTCTCTCACCGCCGAAACCAACTCCCAGTGTAGAGGGTTTCCGTCCTCAACACGCAGCAGTAGACCTCTGGAGGAAAACCAGCAGCATCATGTTATGTTGCCAAACTGAGTGATAACCAAATGAAGCCCAAAATGAAGATATATAATGCCAAGGAGAAATTAGGGCAACTCAAGTTCAAAATATTTTCCCTCCAAAAAGCTACACCCTTCTCCTCATAAGCTTTTTTAATTAAATAATTTAACTCCCCTTATGTCTCCCTTGGGCGTCCCACTAAACAGGCAACAAAATTACTTTTGTTGCTTTAAAAACAACTTAAGTTATTGAACTAGGTGCCAAGGTGTTTTTTTATGACCCTCTGACCCCTTCACTTAAGATAAAGTAACTTAATAAAAATGACTTAAGTGAGAAAATAAATACTGAATAAATCAAACCTTAGCAAAACCCAACGCCCAAACTGGGAAGGACACTGCTGAAGAAGCCTTGGCCAGGACCAGTTACCAGATATAGACTTACTATTTTTAGCAACTACTAAAAATAGTAAATACTCTGAAACACCAAATTGGCATAGAAACTGAAGAACACTACAACTTACTATAAACAGTAAGTGATGAAATAGGCCCCTTGCTAAAAATAGAAAGTCTTGCCCGAAACACTAAAAACCTTCACAGAAAGAAACTGGCTCTAAGTTCCCTTACCAAACTCCACTTAGTCTACAAGAATTCTGGAATAGGCTAATGGACAACTCCACTGCTCAAAGGAAAGGATGGAACATTACATGAGATAAGCACTCAGTCTTCTGCTGCTACTTCTAAGATTAAAAAAGATAGATCTAAATTGTTTTCAAGCAGTTTACTTTCATGCAAAACCCCTAGAAGATGATTTGCACAATGTACATAAATAACAATCTAGTTTATTTGTTTTAGATTTTAGAAGTAAATTAAGTCAGAGAGCTTCCCCTACCAAGTTGAAGAGAGGAGGATTTCCTCACACATTGTTCCATTTTGTGTTGTCACAAAGGTAACAAATTAAAACACTAAAAGGTATGCCTAGACTTTTGGCTGATTCAGTAACATAGCATAACTATTAGCCCCTCATGTAAATTTAGATAAGAGCAATCAAAGACATAAAAGCTTAAAAGCTAAGTTTCATTTTTAACTTAATCTATCACATAACAGATACCAATCTCTAAATACTATATTTCTAGAATGTGCCTTTGGAGACGTCCTCAAATTGTAGAAATGAAATTTTCTCAATCTGAAGAAACCATTATATCCACCAAAAGGTCAAGTTCTTCCACATTAAAAAGATAAATTAAAGAATAAGAGTGCCACCTTTGCAACAGCAGTCCCTGATCCCATTGCTATGCCAATATCTGCCTTTTTAAGAGCAGGAGCATCATTTACTCCATCACCTGTCATTGCAACCTGCATACAAGAGAATAGTTTGTCACCTCGATCATGTGTTTTAGTATTTATCTGATTAAAAAAGATTCCATAAGATTATATTTATGTATAAACCAAACAAACTATCCTAACTGTTGTGCACTAAACGAAGACAAGATCCATGAATGATATCTCACCTCCATGGGATACCAACAACAGAATGTGCACCTCATGGGAGTGTATTGTTTTGCAGACAAACCTCCTAAGAATGAGTGAACAGATGGGTTTTTTCACTTAAGTTAGAATCATGTGATGGAATATTATGGGTTTCTCTTTTCTTCTTTCATTGTTCCATATAATTTTCTGTCTTAGAATGCTTCTAGCTAGTAAACAAGTTTATGGTTACAGTCTAATGGGTGCTTCAAAAGCCCTAGAGATTCAAATTTTGTCTATGGCTTTAAAATCATTAATTCTGTATTTTCTGTTTAATTTCAGTTTTAGGACTGTTTTCATTTCCTAGATTTTCTTTTTAATTTCTGTTTTTATGTCCATTATCAGTAATTTATGCCTGCTGGGCAATATTGGTTTGCTGCTTGCAAAGTGTAACATTATTTCTTTTGTTTAGAGCACTCTGTTGTGTATATTGTATTTTCCATTTTTTTTTAAATCAAAGCAACTATACTCTGAGGAATGGCAATTAGAAACAGTACAAAATTAATGCATTTGCTAAAATGATTAAAGCATAATAATGAGTTATGTAACAAGTAGCTTATAATAGAAAATGCATGCATTTAAAGTCAACGAAAAGAATATAATATTACTCTATCCCAACATGATTGTATGGGACCTACCACTTCATTTTGGTGTTGTAGTGCTTCAACAAGCATCCTTTTGTGAGCAGGTTCAACCCTAAAATGCAAGACACAATGTGACATTTATTAACATCCAACCAACAATATCGCAATAATTTAGGCTCAAACTTCATCCTTCTACACATTGACAAACCATAGTCAAAAGGATTCAGTACATTTTAATAATGCAATCCAGAAAGAAAGCATATATATATCAGACTACAACTACTGACTCTCTCTGATGGAGTACAACTTCAACATGGCTTTTTGAAAGCAGAAAGCAATAAGAAAAATCTTTGAATTGGATCAGACCACTTGCCTTACATCATTACATTAGACAAGCATTAATATCTTTCAAAAATATATTGCACTTTTTCACCTACCTATAAAAAGGTCCAAAATAATTGAATCTGCCATGTTCCTGGGAAGTTTTTGGCAAAAGAGCACATTACACTTGCAAAGAACAACAGGAAGAATTCTCACTTAATAATTTGATGAATCTTAAAATGTACTATTATACTAAATTCACTATTGAACTATAGATATACCTTTTAATCAAATTATAATAATAAACTCACTATTAGATTGTTCTATAGAAGGTAAGATTTATTTTTAAATTCTTTAACCACAAAAAAAATTGCCCATACTAGCAACCCAGAATACTGCCTAGAATAAAAATATTTAAAAACAATTTATTATAGGTAGCATAGCATAGAGTAGCTTCTTGCCATATTGATTTGATACCACTTGATAAGATCAACACCTATGATAATGGCAATAAGATGACATGGAAGAGAGATCAACACGAGATTTTCATAGGCCAAGATGCCCTAATATCCAATATATACAGAAATAAAGTAAACCCTTGAGGTAGGGTAGCATTATACAATAAATCCTTATGGAAAGAACCACTCCATGCTATATCTCCAAGAGATCCCAAACACATATCATTACAAATTTACAATGATAATCACCACTTTTATATAGACCTCCTCCATATAACATAATGGAAGGGTAAATCTCTAATCCCAATGTAGGCCTTCTCATTATCTAATACAATTAATTATACAATTTGTTAATATGACCCAATATAACTAACTTAAGGGATGTGTGCCATATGTCAACATCTTCATCCATCTATATACATTATAATATCATATCCTTAGGTACATAACTTTGCATCCCTTCTTGATATGTTTCATCCTTAAAACATGAGACAAAGACAAATAGTAAGACTCTTGCAAGTCATTACAAATAGGACACCATGTCCTATCATCCAACCATCCATAGGTGATATTCACAGTGGTTTTAGATTGACAATACCTAGACCCCATCTTTGATCCACATCTTGATGCACCAATTAAGTACATAGCAGCTACCAAGTTTGTGGCTTTGCAGCTAAGCAATAACATTAATTGGAAATAAATTCTATGCGTCACTTAAAGCAAAGACCAGCAAATTCGTATCAACAATAGGATTGATTTGAACCAAAAGAAAAACTCCACCAGCAGTAAGAAATGTAGGGCAAGATTAAAAGAATTTCTTAGAAGCATACAAAGCTACTTCAAAGAATTAAAACAAGTGCTACACAAAGTTAAACATGAATCCTATTATTAATAAGTAATAACTAATCAAATTCTCACATACACAACACACTGATTAAACTTCAAAGTTTGAATGAAAATATTTGCAACATAAGTCTAGCATCAACTCTCATTATAAATTATATCGTCAAAACACTTATTTATAAGCTCTGAACAGGTAGCTTTTAAGGATAAAATAACAATGCAAAATTTTCCCATGAAAACACCACTTTAAAGCAATTTAATCCATTTTTGCAGAAAGTCGAAAATAAAACTACTTTAAAAAAAATTAATTCTAAAACAAATTATTAAATACAATTAGTCTAAAATTGGCTCTTATGTTTTACTCAACAATAAACATCAACCAAAAATGGAAAATAGCCAAAAATGACTTTTATATCATCAACATCTAAACTTGATATATCAAAATGATATGCTGATTCAGGAGAAAATCTTTCATCATTTTCCCGTGCAAACCAAACTTTATCAAAAAACACTCTAATTTTAGCAATTGGTGGTTCCTGGCCTAACTCTTCTTTATCCAACAATCAATGAACAAAGCTTCTACTGTTCACATAATGTCTGATATTCAGGTAGTTTAAGTTTGTATGCTCCAATAGTAACTAAAATTCTCATTGATTCTTCCATTTTGCTAATGTTGAAAACCAAACCTCCCAACTGCATCATAACTAGCTACTCAAAAATAATTTTCACTACATCCAAGTTATCTTCTATGAATGTGAATGAAAAAGGAGTGTAGAAATATAAAATATCTTGCTTTACAATTTGCAACTTCTCTATGTTTTCCCTAACAACTTTTACAGTATAATTTTGTGTCTTAGAAAGAAAATGGCAACCAACTATCCATGTAAGAATATGATAATATTTGGAAATTGCTGTCACTTCCAATCTCATTAACTCACCCACTCCCCAAAACTCCATAAGCTCTAGGCTAGTCAAAATGCTACTACATGATGAAATCTAGTAGTCATGAGACACCCCAACTTAATTGATTGTTGAACAGTATCTTGGATCTCCCTTAACAAAATGAATAAATCATTAATTGTCTTCAAGCCATTCTCAAAACAATTTCTAATCCACCACTTATTTGTCCTTCCATATGGCACTAATTCATCAAGAGGTTGCTTTTGGGGTCTTTCATCCACTCTTTGGTGGACTTGTTCCTAGCTCTAATACTAGATTTATAAGATTAGTGTTTATGCTCTCAATTCTCTGTTTTCTACTTTCAACCTTGCTTTTAATTCACCATCCTTTTCTAACATTTCTTTGGCATTTTTTGAGGCAAAGTGCAACAAGTCAATATTTACGTGTCTGTTTACCAATCTTAGGTTGGTCTCTAAAAACTGACAATCAGCAACCTCTACATTTTGGATATTTTTATTTGTAGGAGGAAAAGCAGTTTTTGCAATAATATTCCCTTCCTCATTTGTAGGAGGAAAGCAGTTTTTATTTGTAGCAGGAAAAGAAGTTTTCGCAATAATCTCATCTGTCTCTTGATTTTCTTTGTCTTTTCTCATGTGATCAGGCTGGAGGTTGGGCTCAAGTTATGTGATGGTGCTATGATCACTCTCCTCTTCTTGTTCAAAGTTCCGTGGATCCATTCTATATTACACATACTTTGCCCTTGAATCTCTACCTCCATGGCTGTAGTTTTTTCACTGGGCTGAATCATTGTAGTAGGAGATGTAAGAATATGAGATTTAGAAGCTTTAGGAACTAATCTTTGGCTAAATACAAATTGGAGCTAGAAGAGTAACTACTATTGCTTCAAGAACTAGAGAAGTGTTGACGTAAATTATTGCAGGATATTTCATCTTCTTATCTTTGTTTGTTATGCTAGCTTCCTTTCTAAGAATCCTCGCAATTTGTCCATCATTGCCTTATTCATCCAATCTCCAAAGATGTCATCCTTGACAGACCAACTAAACAGTGATAATATTTGGATATCTCTTCTCGACTAAACAAATCAAGGAGACTTCACCAAAATCAACCAACTCATTTGGCATTCACTCAAAATTGATTTCCCTCAGCTGATCTAGGGTCATTCGGCCATGTTTTCTTCTACAAGCTTCATATTCATTAAGGAAATTTTCCCAGAAACCCTCAATATCAATCACATGCAAATTTGATTCCAGGACTCTCAACCATTATGTCTTTGGAGTCAAAGCACCTACTCTTGTAATGAAATATAAGGTTAAAGTTAGACAATTCAGCTGTCATGCATCTAGCATCTATGGTATTTTCCCATCTTTATGACCTGATCTGCATTGGAAAATCAGCTCCCAATTGTGTCTCTTCCTATAATGCTCATGTGCAACTACCAATTGCTTACAATCATAGAAGCATAAATCTGCAAAAAATCCCGATTAATCACGATTTTTAAAAAATCTGCAGGCTGGACGATTTTTTCCCCGATTTTTTGAAAAAATCGTTGACTTTTTGGTCAATGATTTTTTTCCGTCTCAAACTACAAAATCGCCAAAAAAAGTGTATAAAAAAACGTGAATAAAATCAAGCTGATTCGCAAAAAAAACCATGAGACCATGGCTTATTGCTTACTATTATGCTTTGATAGATTTTTTCCAAGCATCCATAGCTTGTTTGAAAGCACCTGTTTTAGGCTTTTAGTCTCATGGTGATGCAATGCCATGACAAGCAAATTGCTATGGGTTGTCATGGCATTCCATCACCGTAAGACTGCATTTCTCTGAGGCATTTTTTCAAACAATTCACTGCTTTGTCTATGTTATTGCTTACTATTATGCTTTGGTAGATTTTTTCCAAGCATCCATAGCTTGTTTGAAAGCACCTGTTTTAGGCTTTTAGCCATAGCATGAAGGCGTTGAACTGTTTGATAAAATGCTTTTTTGGTGAAAAATGTGGTAGCATAGAAAAGGTAGTGAACTATTTGAAAAAATGCTTCAAAGAAATATGGTCTCATGGTGATGGAATGCCATAACGAATGCCATGACAAGCAAATTGCTATGGATTGTCATGGCATTCCATCACCATGAGACCACATTTCTTTGAGACATTTTTGAAACAGTTCACTGCCTTGTCTATGCTATTGCTTACTATTATGCTTTGATAGATTTTTCCAAGCATCCATAACTTGTTCAAAAGCACCTGTTTTAGGCTTTTAGCCATAGCAGCAACGCAGTGAACTGTTTGATAAAATGCTTTGGTAGACATGTATGAAAAATGTGGTAGCATAGACAACTGTCACCATCTGATATTTATGCAGTTGTAGTATGTTTTGTGCAATGTAATCAGCGATATGAATATAACCAACAAAATCTGTTTTCTATAATTCATGGATTGAACTCTGTATTTTATTTTCTCTCAATGTCTGTACGCTATGGAAATGTCATTAAATTTTTTTAAAAAGTATTTTTCTTCAATTTTTTGTGTTTTTTGCAAATCCGATGTTTTCCCGATCTTTTCCCGATTTTTTATGAACCAATCTATATCCACTCTATAGTAATCAAATTCACACACTTTCTTGTAGGTGAAGGTAGGAAATTTTATGAACCAATCTATATCCACTCTATAGTAACCAATCTTATGTGCTTTAAAATTTGCACATAGTTTTCATTCTCCAAATCCCTAACTATCAAGATGGTAAAAAAGTTATTGATTCTTTTGAAATGCTTCTACCATTCTTTGTACTCCAGTTTTGGATATTGCAAGAAGCATCCTCATATTTGGACTTTTTCAAACCATATAAAAGCTCTAGCCCAAACCAAAGTAAATTACATACGATACCGTGTGGGAAGCCCCACTACTAGAGAACTTCAACGATAGGAAATCAATGGATTTGCTAAAAAGATAACCCCAATCAATGTGTCTTCTTACTTTGCAAATGGAGTTAATAATGTAAAACATCCAATTCTTGAAATTTCTTGCTTATACTTGACCTGTCATCCTATTGAGCATGGTAATCATCAAGTTGAGCTCTTCCCTGAAATCATTTCAGTTCAATATCTCTAGCAAGCAATTAGGCCCCTTTGTTTCATTGAGTCATTTCCATGCAATCTCTTTTTGACAATCCTACGCATTGTTGTTCTACAAAAATTCACATTCTTCTAAACCAATCAATTGGGTTTCTTCATAGAGTTGCAATCTGAAAGTTGATTCAAGGTTGATGTACCCAATCCAAAGCTCGTTAATTGTACTACTTGATGACCAACAGTGTCATTGCTTTTCATCAATTGCGTGTCGAGATCTGTCATAATTGTTTTCAGTCAAGTGGCAAAGTCATTGTGTCCAAGTCCTTTATTTCAAATTAATCATTTTTTCAAATTGTTCATAGTTGCATATCTTCTAAGATTCAAATGAGAAAATTCCTGACTCTAAGGAAGCTGAGACTTAAAATCGAAAAAAAATAGAAAATGATGCACATTCTTGGCAGTCAAGTTCACATGAAGACATCATGTAGGTTTGAGGTGGCGTTGAAAAGATGGAACTATTCCTACAGGAAGATAGTGATTTTATTTAAGTGAATCATGCCACAAATCTATTTGCTTGTGTTGTAAAGTGGCAATTCAGTCAAAGAAGACTAGGCAGTTGAAGTTCAGTCAGAAAAGACTAGGTAGTTGCAGTTCAGCCAGAAAAGACTAGGCAGTTGTTCAATCAGAAAAGACAAAGTAAACTGCCTAGTCAGCACCATCAAGAAAAAGAAGATTACTAAAATGTGAATGGATCTCATAGAAAAGTAATGCCTCTCTTTTTATTAAAAAAAATATTAAAATTAATCAATCAGCAAAGAGGCAGATTACATGGAGTAATTCATACCAAAGGGAGAAATAGCACCACACAAGACAAATCAGGGGCCAATGTATAAATAAAGAATAAAATAATGCTTAAGTTCTTTGTCATGATATGAGTAAGTAAGCTAGCTAAATTGGTAGTTGTGGTCCAGTTTGGAGAAATCATGCCTAGAGGCACACTTTGTAAAGTGATTTGATTAGATTCCTTTTTGATGTCAATAATGAAGTAAAGATTTTTCAGAAGCAAAAGACAATTTTAAAGACAAAAGTACTTTGGTGAGGTTCAATGTCCAATCAGCTGGTAAAACAATCTCGGCAAAGTGCACATTCTACCTTTGACTATTTTTTCTGGTGGTGGTGGTTAACGCAAAAAAATCACACCTATGATATGCTAAAAGCAAACCATACTTTTAATCAACCTTTGTTGATCTTTAAACATATGATGTTGATGTTATAAAGTTGTTCCTGCAGAAATATGAGCTAAAAGCGCACTTTTTTGTTTGCTATGAAGTGATCAGAAAAGGTGATATGCACCATAAAGAAGACAAGGAAGTCTTGGATCAATGCTTAGTCAGCATCCAAAAAAGATTGGCTAGCACAATGACAAACAACATACAATCGGAACAAGAAATCTGTTTAAAAGATAAGAGAAAAAATGTGCACACTATTTCTACAAAGAATGAAATCCGGTTCCTCCAAGCAAATGTCTCCTTCACGATTTGTTCATATTTGCAAAGGCATGATTCTTAGTGTTGATATCTTTTATTTCCGCCAAGCATTTAAAAGTAGCATTTGTCCTTAATAATACATTGACTTTTCTAAAACTTGTGCTCAAGACATGGTCTATAAATAGTCAATGATATTTTTTAAGAGCTTTCTTGTCACTCGTACAAGTATCAAACCTCCAATTTTGTTGTTTGATGATATTAAGAAAATCATACAAAGCGGATCTATTCTAAGTTGGTTGATTGGATTAGAAGGAAGAAATGAATGCTTATATACGAAGGAAGTCATCATTCATACAGGATTCACAATGAAATATTCAAATATTCTCAGAGTTACAACAGTTGCAAAGAGAGATCGATGAAGTTGTTCATTGAAAAGTCTATAGACAAAGGATTTATATGATTCGGAGATTACAAATTTGAGAGTTTTAGTCAACATTCAATGCAAATAAAAAGAATGTTTTTTTCAGTCATCAAGACATCAAATGGTTATAAATGGTGTGCTGGAAGAGAAGTGATTACTATTAGTCAAATCTTGAACAAACAAAATCCTGAACAGCAATGTGCACTTTCAAGGAGTAAAATTTGAAGCACCCTCTAAGTGGTCACATTCTATAAAACCAAGACTACTCATTGTTTTAGTTGCTAGAACATGCTAAAAATGAACACATTAGCTGAAATTAAATCAAATCAGTAACCTGTTACAACTGCAGATCAACACTCCAATCACTAAAGCTACTAGGGCATCATCCTACAATCTTTTACAGGTCTCAGATATTTTAATCATTGACCTAAGGTGCAAAAATATTCTTGCAACTCCATATCACATGCAGCAGTGAATTCCATTCACAAATATAGAAAATATCATCAAGAGTACTCTAATATGTTAAAATTCAGCATAGGATATGCAAATTCTATATCCTAGCATTTGAACAAAATTTAATTGTCTTAGCACTCAATCAAACCCGCAGCTAGAGTGCCTTAACTTTTATATACACAGAAAACTGGATGCACGAAAAAACTAAAACAATACACTAAAATCAGAATAAGTTTTCAGTTATGGGAGAAAAAAATATCATTTTGAAACTGTGTTACCGGGTTCGCCCCTACCAACCCCTGGTGCTGGTTCGGTTCAGTCCTGGTTTGGATCCTGGGCCGGTTCGCCTGTGGGTTCGACCAGCATCCTGCAAAATGAGGTTTGGTTCACCTAGGAGGAACCCAAAACGAACCAAGGCAGAACCCACGTGCCCAACCGTCCAAAAAGTGACTTTTTTAGCAATTTTTTTAGTGTTTTATGGAGTTTGACTTTGACCCACGCCCAAGGGAACCCTAAAGTGACCTCTAAATCACTCTAAACACCTAAACTACCTCATTCTTATTCATTTGTTTTGCAAACACACATTTTCATTCCAAGAGGCTAAGCTTTCATTTTTGCTTGTTGGACTGACAAAAGGAGTTGAAGATTGATCAGTGAGGCTTCTACAAACGATTGCATTGCCATTCCTACACATTTGCAAGTGTTCATTGGCTGCCACAAAGATTGTTGACAGATATTTTTGCAAAGAGGTAAGTTTTTCTCATTTTTTTTGAGTTCTTTCATCAACTTTTTTGTTTTACAAACATGAAACTTCATTTTGTTTAATTTTATGATTTATCTATGTTTTTCCATTCTTCTATGAATGTATGAAAGATTCAAAAGAGCTAGGCTTTATAAATCAATATTTTGTTATCAAGTTTTTTGTTTTTGTTTTGAAATTTTGAATGTGTTGTTTGCAGAAAAATTTGCCGTAGGAATCACAGTGTCAACTACTTCTACCTCCGGCTACACAACTAAATCAAAGTTCAAGACAGATCCAAATTCTCCTCTATGGAAGTATGCTGAAATGATACAACCGGTTCCAAGTGGTGGTGGTTACATTTAGAAATGCAATGGATGTGACGTTCAATATTCTAGTTCATATTTTAGGTTAAAAACACATTTGTGTGGCATACCTTGAAAAGGCATCAAGGCTTGCCCTGGAAAAGACAATGTACCTATTCCAGGTATGAGATAGTCATAGGATACATTATGGAGCAAGAAGCAGCAGATGAAGGGAATACCAAAAAGGAAATCACCCTTTATTTAAAAAAAATAAAAAATTAAAGAGAATGTAGCCCCCATCTAATCCCAATATTGTCGTAGAGGACCACCCATTTATGGCCACTCCGGATACTCAAGCTCAAAGTGTACAACCCATTGCAAACAAAAGAACAAAGGGGCCTCGTTGGAAATGTTGTCATTGATGTCAAAGGCATATAAGAGGCTGCTAGATTTGCGTCTTTGATGTCAAGAAGGTACATGAACAAAAGGTCAAAGACTAAGATTCAATGAAGTGATCCATTTGAGGACGAATGAAGATGTCATCCTTTAGAGTTTGACTTGCTCATTATTGATCGATGGCATCTGATCAATAATCAATTATTTTAATGGATGATCAAATCTGAAGATCCTTCATTACACCGACAACTTCAAATTCAGCATCCAAATTTAAATCATAAAAGGATCTAAGCATAATACGTATTTGTTAACTTAACATAATACGTATTTCAAAGAAGCTGCTACTGTATATCAGCAGATGCGAATGAAGGATGAGACATCATAGTTCACAAATCAAAAGATTAAAGACATCATAATTAAAAAGTCAATTAGTAAAGAGTTATTGGGTGGCATGAAGTAGAATCTCTCTTGAAAAGACACATATTCTCTTATCTTAAACGCCTTTTTGGAAGAGTTGGAAATTGCTTGGTAAAGAGGTGTATCAGTCTGTTTCTAAAAGGCAAATGTTGCATCCAAATGACACGTCTTCTTTAAAGAAATCAGTGCAACTAAAGGAATACGTCTTTTTGTTAATCATCAACATCGATTTACAAATTAAAGGAAGCTTTCATTCAAGGGACATAAGCTAAAGATATATTTTAATAAACAATTAAAGTGGATAAAAATAAAGACAAACTAATTCCATCTCTTGAACAGATGCGAACAAAAGGTGACGTGTTCTTTCAGGGATGATTTGGAAAAACTCAGATTAAGGAGGTACGATCTGAGTGTAGACAACAATTAAATATTGTAATAACACATTCAAGGGATGTGTCTCTAGGAAAAGGATATCTCCTATGAAGAATATATAAATATTAAATGGAGATACGTTTCTGAGGTGGAGTTGTGTATGCTGTGTGGAACAATCGATATATCATCAAAACACAAATGTGTGGGGTGCTGTGAGTGAAATAAATGTTTTTTCCTTGAGTCACAATTGGGTGTAGAGCATGTGTGTGGAATAAAGATCATATCAAAAACACATGCTGTATGTGATGGGATTTAATTGAAGATTTTCTGTGTGGGTGTTAAGGAGTTTATTGAACATTACTTGTGATAAAGAGAGGAAGTTGTCTGAATTGGAATTGTATAAAGTGAATATCATCTGAAGTAAAATAAGACAGTTTTGAAAGAAGAACTTGTTCCAAAGTTCATACAGAAGCAAAGAGAAATACATGCAGATTGAAGCAGAGTTTTGTGAAGATATATTTACATGTTGAGCAGATTTATGAAGAGAAGTGACTTATGAAGGTAATTCGAAGACAGTCCAAGAGAAGTTTGTGCAAATTTGTATGAGGAGAATATAAGAGGCAGATCTGTAAAGTAAATTCATCATATACTGATTTATATAAACATCATTCAAGAAAGATAAAGTCAAGTGGAATATAATGCAGATTTGGTGAAGTAGATGGCATCATCATGAAGTAAATTTTTTATGTAAAAAGGAAAGTTGTGAACAAGACATATTTTGATATCATTCAAGGAGGATAATTTCAATAAGAGTGTAAAGTCCATCATCCGTTGAAGAAGCAACATTGAAGGTGGAACACAATTCATTCAAATTATTATTTTTTATTTTGCTAAGTTGGTGCTTGGCAGTGGGGTCGAAGCCTCCGGTAGGTTGGTGCCTATGAACATTAGGGGTTGGTGCTCCTTGTAGGTTGGTGCCTACTAAAATAGGATTAGGGGTTGAAGCTTCTTGTAGGTTGGTGCCTACTAAAATAGGATAAGGGGTTGAAGCTTCTTGTAGGTTGGTGCCTACTAAACTACAAATTTGGGATTTCAAGTAGGTTGGTGCCTACATTCATTGTAAAAGCATATATAATTCATAAAGTACATTATTTGTACCGTGGTTTTATCCCGCAAGGGTTTCCACGTAAAATATTGGTGTCAACTTGTTCATATTGTGATATTCTTGCATAGTTGATGTTGTGTTAGAATTTCAAGTTGATAAAAAGGTTGAAAGGGTAAAAGTTTGTTGATTTACTGATTCACCCCCCCCCCTCTCCGCCGCCCCCGCCACCCCTCTCAGAATATCTTTGTGCTCTTCAGGCCTTTGCAACTTGCATTTCAAAATGAGTAGAGCCATTGTCAACCAAAATGTAGCAAGATGCATATATTCAAATGGAATAGCTTTTAATGTTGTTCGTTCTCCATATTGGAAAGAGATGTTGAGAATAGTTAATGAAGCTCCAAAAGGGTACAAGGGCCTGGGTTATGAGAAGGTGTGTGGCACCTTATTGGAAAAAGAGGTCACATTGGTTGAAGTTTCATTGAAGCCCATAAGGGATTCGTGGGTTGAGACAGGTGTGTCCATTGTTTCGGATGGTTGGAAGGACTCAAAAAATCGGCCTTTGATCAATGTCATAGCGGTGTCCCCTAAAGGGGCAATGTTTTTGAAAGTCGTGCATTGTGAGGGGCAAGTAAAAGATGGACAATTTAATGCTAATATTCTCAATAGAGCCATTGAGGAAGTGGGACCCCGCAACGTTGTTCAAGTTGTAACGGACAATGCCAAGAATTGTAAAGCTACAAGGTTGTTGGTTGAGGAAAGATATTCATATATCTTTTGTACACCTTGTGCGGTTCATTCACTCAATCTTATGCTGCAAAAGATTGCGAATAAAACTGCATGGATCTAAAAATTGTATGCAAAGCCTGAGGACATTCAAATGTTCATCACCAACCCCCACTTGTCTCAAGGGATCTTTAGATCATTTTCAAAATTGGAGCTATCGAAGGTAAGTGAAGTAATATTTACATTTTCATAATTTGATTGTGTATTCTAGTTCTTCTTTAAAGTTTATTTTTAAATTTTAATTATTTTTTTTAATTTGCAATAGGTTGCAGAGACTCGCTTTGCCTCTAACACAATCGTCTTGAGACGACTTGTGAAAGTTAGAGATGCATTTTCTAGCATGGTGATTAGCAACAATTGGTCTACATGGAGGCAAAGCAACACTGTAAGGGCAACAAAAATTAAGAAGATGATATTAGATGATTCATGATGGCATCATGTGGAGTATCTCCTTAGTTTCACCAAGCCCATTTTGATTATGATTCGCTATACTGACATGGACAAGCCATGCATTGGAGAGATATATGATGGTATAGACTCAATGCTTGAGAAGATCAAGTGCACCATAACTGCGAAAGAGCAAGACCCTAAAGAGACTTTCTTCAAACAAGTGCAAACAATTGTTGAAGAACGATGGAACAAAATGACAACTCCATTACACCTTGCCTTTGCATTGATTCCAAAATACTACAGTAATCAAATTCTTGCAGTGCCAAGAAGGCTTCCTCCATATAGAGATTTTGAAGTGGCTGAAGGGTACAAGGCAACATTCATGAGACTCTTCCCTGATACTGAATTGCGAGGTGTAGACATGAAAGAGTTTATTGATTTTGTGCACTCAAATGGTCAGGGTGTTGATGCTCTTCATGCTAGGTTCTTAAAGGATGCTCATAGTTGGTGGTACTTCCATGGGCAATACTTCCAACATTTGCAACCCCTTGCAATCAAAGTTTTATCACAAGTTTAATAAATTTTCATATTTTAGTTTTAAAAGTTTCATTTATAGTTTTTTATTTTTTAAATTTTCTTTTTATTTATAATAAATAACTTTAATTGTTTACTTTGTCTTCATAGGTTGCTAGTTCATCTGCATCTAAGAGGAATTGGAGCACATATTCTTTCATCCACTCAGTAAAGTGCAATAAATTGCAGGGTTACCCGGGGACGCGTCCCCCCTCCAAAATCCCCCGTCCCGGTTCCGGGGACGTCCCGGGTACTGGGGGACGGCTAGGGGACGGCAGGGGACCGTCCCCCTTTTTTGAAAAAACTTAGGAAACGTCCCGGGGACGGGGGGACGGCGTTGACCAAATAGGGACGGTTGACCAGTCCCGGGGACGGAAGGGGGACGGCTGAGCCGTCCCTCAACTGTCTCGGGGACGGCCAGCCGTCCCCTACGTTTTGAAAGCCAAAAACATAAATTTTAAAACATGAAATTTAAAAAGGTCGGCCCTGCCTACGTGGCATGTGTGGAGCGAAGTGTTTTATAGTTACAAGACTCGCCCAAACTCGGCGAGTACTGCGAGTCCCGAGGCGAGTGACCCTGAACGAGTCCCAGAGACTTGGCTACCGAGTACTCACCGAGACTCGGCAGACTCGCCGAGTTTTGTGCCTCAGACTCGGCCATTTTAATTAAATTTTTTTAAAAAAATTGCAATCTTTAATTTACAAATTTTTTAATTAAATGGTGTGCGCCATGAAGGTTTGTGCGCTGCCCCTTGACCCC